>BMAO01033030.1:0-39591 GCA_019973975.1 Trichonephila clavata
ACAAGGGGTGATCAAATGAAAAGGTACGAAACGACACGGTGGGTACAAATATAGACTTTATTCAAAATATACACCATAGGCCTGAGCACAACGATCCCACTGATGAACAAGCCGCAGGATTCCTTGTTCCCAGAATTCCTGTGGCTGTGACGAGACCCAGTCCTTCACAGTGTCCTTGAGTACGTCGTCCGAGTTGAAGCGCTTTTCTTTCAGGTGTTTCTTCAGTGGACCAAACACATGGAAATCGCAGGGTGACATGTCCGGACTGTAGGACGGATGGTCCAACGTCTCCCATTGGAATTTGTCCAGTTCCATTTGTGTGACTCTGGAGACGTGTGGACGCGCGTTATCATGGAGCAGAACCACACCCTCCGAGAGCAGCCCCGGTCTTTTGTTCGTGATGTACCTGCGTAGGCGTCGGAGTGTCTCACAGTACACATCGGAGTTAATGCTTTTTCTGTGCTCGAGTAATTCCACAAGCTGCGGACCTTGAACGTCGAAAAAGACAGTGAGCAATACCTTGCCTGCTGACTTCACGGCTCTGAACTTTTTAGGGGAAGGTGACGACGCATGCTTCCACTGCATGCTGTCCCGCTTTGTCTCTGGCTCATAGTGATGGCACCAGGTCACATCACTGTGACGATCCGCTTCATGAAAACGGGTCTTTATGATACCGAAACAGATGTTGCAGTGCTAGTCCCATACGCAGTTTCTTTTGCTGGTCGGTGAGCTGCTTCGGAACCGAAGCGGTACACACCTTCCGAAATCGCAACCCGTCGTGAACAATTGTCTACACGGATTTATAGCTGACATCCACCTTCAGCGCCAACATTCGCAATGTGACACGCCGATCACTTCTCACTAGGTTGTCTACCTTGTCGATGAGATAGCTCGTAATGACAGTGTATGCCTGGCATGGTCTCTGGTCATCACCCACACTCTCACGGCCTGCACGAAAACTCGCCCTCAATTTTTTGACAGACTTGTCAGAGACATATTCCTCCCCGTAAACGGTCACCATCCTCCGATGAATAGCTGCCGGTTTCTCACCTTCCGCTGTCAGAAATCGGTTAACACTTCGCTGCTCCTCAATCGGCGAATTTTGCAACGCGAACGCCATCCTGTCCTCATACGTACTGCCGCATCATTTGGACGCCGCTTTTTATAAGAGCCTTTGCTCTCTCCTGCGCATGCGGGCACCCGCGCATGATCCGATCCCAGTCAGAGTCTCCAATGGCATCCCGAGATGTCTCGCTACATTCTCCCTTGGCAGAATATGCAAATATTTAACTGTTTCATTTTTATGTCGTTTCGTACCTTTTCATTTGATCACTCCTTGTATATATATACTAGCTGACCCGGCCACGCGTTGCTGTGGCTTTGTTTTAATACGCTAGTTCAATATTATCCTATGCTATTCAATGTAGTCAAATTAATCCTCGTTTATAATTTTGGAGGGTTGAAATAAAGTATAAAACAAATTATTTTAATTTTGCATTTCATTCATCTCCCATTTGAGTGTAGTATAATGTATGAATTAATAACGAAGTCGTTAAGTAACAACATATGAAGATTTAATTTTATAAATGTGGTAAATAACGTTAAATTTTTGAAATTTTTAAAATTATTTTTATCATTTTAAAGTATAACAACAAATAAATTTTATGCAACCAATTGCTAATCGAAGCACAATATTTTTCGGTAACCCGTATTTTGCTAACTCAAATAAATTCAACGGTTTCCGCACACGTGAGCATGTAACATCTAGTTGACAATTCGAGAAACATGGATTTTTTAAGTCGTATCAAATGAATATTGTTCGGGTTTCAGATTCATTTATGGTCATCGCAAAAGCCAAACGAATCCGGAATTGAAGCCTTTTGAATGGTATTAGATATTCTGACGGTATCAGTGGAATACGTGGGAACAAATTCCGTAGTAGCAGAGCCGAATTTTCGTTTAAACTTTACAGTCAAAATGTTTGCTTCAAGAAGTTCCCGGTATAAATCTTTTGATGATCAAACGTTAACCGTTTTATTATCTAGGTGAATTTAAGTTACGTAGATAATAACCAGGGAACCAACCGAAGATTATGTGGTGACTTTCCTGATACATCTAGAGAATTCAAAAATTCGGTTGGAAAATTTACGGTTTTGTTTTCGTCAACAATACTGTCTTTTGGTTTAAAAGGCGTTGGATCAACTGGCAACAACCCTGTGTCTGGAAGTTTATTTCATCACAATATCATCGTTTTTTCTGATTAATTAACAGGATTACAGAGGCAATAATTATCTAGATAATTATACAGTATATCCGGAAAGACACTCTCAATCAGTTCGTTTGCCTAAAGAACATTACAGAAATCGTCTGGTTATTTCATGCATTATGTATTCGGATGAAGTTCTACTTCACCGTTTCCAATATTCAGAAGTTGGTTAGGAAATATTTGCTCAAATTGATCCTCTTGCAAATGTACTCGCGTGTTTATGGTCAGTCGAAGTGTTTCCACGTGTCGCCATAAAAACGATTGTTTTAAACAAGTGTTAATCTCGTGAGCAAAAGTAGAGCATGTAATGGCTGTTAATGTCTGTCGGAAATTACCAGACAGTAATACAACAGAAGCACCGAATATTCTCTTGTTGCCCTTTAAATCTTGCAAAGCTTTATGTTATGCTTTGAGTGAATGTTTATGGGTCATGGTACACTTATCCCTGATCATCATTGAATTCATTTGCAATACTGTAGCCAAACCACTCGTTTTTTTTCAATGGTTCACATTGCATCTTGTATTTTATGAATGTTCAATGGCAGCTGATGCGAAATGTGCAGTGACAACAATACCCGAAGATGCAATTTCCTATTGCAATCATATTTTCGCACGACTGCACCTGAAAGTTTAGTTGCTATAGGGCAGTGATGGCGAACCTATGACCCGTGGGTCAGTCACTGACCCACGCAAGCTTTTTAACTGACCCACGACTTCTAGACAACCACTTGTTTGCTTACGTGGGTTTATTTAGATTTTCTAACTTGTGTGGATTATTTATATTTTATTTGTATTTTTTCAAGCCCTGTATTGACACAAAATCAATTTAAAGGCTGTCTATAACCTTTACACTAATGTCAAAAAGTTAAGCATAAACCTTAAAATGCAAAAAAAATTGAGTAAATATTCGTAAAATTATTCCAAACTTCTTGCGGATATTAATTGGGTGAAGAAGAAACATTGGGTTTATGCAAAATTTTCAGTCGACTACGTCCTGCGTGAAACACCGGCGCATGTCGGAACGCGGAGAAACCGATTCACGCAGCATAGGCAGCTCAGACAAGGTTTCGTGCAACTGCTGTGCGAAGGAACGTTGTTAACCATCAAACAAGTTGAATGATGGCACAAAGACGCTAATTGGACATGTTTACGAAAGGAAGAATCGTTGGGATGCTGGAATGCTCACGATCACAAACCGAAGTGTCTCGAATTCTGAATGTGGACCAGTCTATGATCTCAAGACTGTGGCAGAGGTTACAAAGAACGGGAGATGTTACCCGACAACCAGTATCAGGTCGATCAAGAGTCACAACCCCTCGCCAAGACCGATATCTGATAATAAGTGCGCGACGTCAGAGGGGCAGTACTGCCAGAGCACTGGGTTCGGCGCTCACAGTCGCCACAGGAATACGAATTTCGAGACAAACTGTTAACAGGAGACTCAATTATGCTGGCTGTATGCCAGAAGACCAGCAGTTTGCATTCCCCTCACGTCTGAGCATAAACGCGCTCGTTTGAACTGGAGTTTGAAATATCAACATTGGAGTGTGGGAGAGTGGGCTAATGTGATGTTCTTTGACGAGTCCCGGTTTAGTCTGAGTAGTGATTCTCGGCGGGTAACGATATGGAGAGAACGTGGAACACGTTTTGAACCAAGAACATAACGGAAAGACATCATTTTCCATCAAGGGGTGTAATGATATGGGCAGGCATCATGATGGACGGCCGTACAGACCTCGATTTCTTTGACACGGGGTCTGTGACTGCTCAAAGATACAGAGATGAAGTTCTTGAGCCTTATGTTCGCTTGTTTCGAAGTGCTGTTGGTCCTGACTTCATATTCATGGATGATTATACGCCATGTCACCGAGCGGTGCTGATGGATGACTTCCTTGAAACGGAAAACATCCAGCGCATGTCGTGGCCTGTGAACTCCCCTGATTTAAATCCTATCGAGCTTATATGGGATATGCTCGGGAGACAAATTGCAGCCCTTTCGCACCCACCAAGCTCCGTTACAGAACTGAAGAGAGCTCTCCAAGAAGCTTGGAACCGTTTGAGCCCACAACTCATTCATCATCTCATAGCAAGTATGGTAAATCGTTGTGCAGCGTACCTGGCTGTCAGAAGTGACCACACACCTTATTAAACTGCAGCATTAGTATTTTATTTAATGTTTTCTTTCATTTTTTCTTTAAAGTGTGAATCCTTGCTATGCTCAGTTTTCTTTCAAACTGCTAATTTGGATAATAAAATCAATTATTATCATTCTTTTGATTTGCTTCCTATTTTTATAACCATTTTACACTCGCATATCACGTTTCCCGCCATTCTGATTTACAGTTCCTTCTTTATTCACATAATTATGAATTATGCTAACTTTTGGACACTAGTGTATATACTGACTTCCAGAAAATAGTTTCTGTAACAACAGACGGTGCACCGAATATGGTAAGGAAAAACATTGGATTTATTCAGCATCTTAAAGAAAATATCTCACATTTCCTGACTGATTTTCATTGTATAATACACCAGCAAGTTTTATTTGCGAAGCAGGGTTTAAAAACATTTTCCATTGTACTGTCAATTGTTATAAAAATAATCAACTTTACAAACGTAAGAGCTCTTTATAAAAGACAATTTGTATAATTCTTAGAGGAAATTGAATGCCAATATTCAGGGATTTCGACATGCAATAACGTGCTATGGCTTATTTTCGGTGAAGTTCTTCATCTCTTTATAACGTTATTAGAAGAAATTAAGATCTTTTTAATTGAAAAAACAGTAGTATTGGTGAATTATCGAATATAAATTAATCAACTGATTAAATGTTTTTAGAAGACACTCAAAATTTTAATGAACTGAATAAAAAACATGGAATAGTTGTTTTAACAATTTTTGAAAGTATTAAAATATTTATGACGAAACTTGACATCTTTACTAAGGATTTGGAAATGAAAATCATGAAATTTTTTCCTCAATCACAAAAACATTTTCAAAATATAATAATTTTCGAAAACTCCGTTGACATTTAAGAAAATGCTATTAAAAAATATGTAATGATTATGCTGGAAATAAATCAAGGTTTTGAAGTTAGATTCAATGAATTTAACAGTTTGGAAAAAAAAAAACATTTCACTTTATTTTATATCTATACAAAATAGAATTTGAAACAATGGTGTTAACCGAATTTATGTGGCTAGGTATGGAATTAGTTGAACTTCGAAGTAGCGTAGCGTGTAAAACAAAATTTAAAGATTTGATTTCTGAAGTAGAAGGAGAAAAATTGCGTGAAAATCTTGCAGATACTATTGATCCCACAGAGAAAAAAAATGAAAATATTATACGTATGGGATTTTTTACCAAATAATTTATGTCTATGCAAAAACTAGTTAATATGTATGCTCTTTCAACGATGTTTGGGTACACATATTCGTGTGAAAAATTGTTTCTTCTTAAACCAGTGGTATTCAAACCGTGTTCCGCGGAACCCTGGGGTTCCACGAAACAAACCTAGGGGTTTCGTGAGTTAAAAAATGGAAAGGAAAATTATAAATTGTGTATGCAAAATAGATTCATATAATCTATTAAGTTTGTACAAACACGAAATATCTAAATCCTTGCTTGTCAACGCAAGTACCACGGTAAAAAAATTTAATAAATATGCGATTTGGACTGCCTCTTTTTTGCGTATTTTTAAGTACTTTTAATTCTTGGCATATGCAAGTTGGGAGCCATTACAGGGGATACACTATGGCAGAAATTAAACCTTCATTTGTGTTTCATGATATTCTTTAGCAAGAATGGGGTAAAATAATTTAGAAAAAAATATTTTTTTTCAAAAAAAAAAATAGTGGTTATGTTGTGGCAACTTGATTTCGGAATTTCTTATTCAGTTCCAGAATTCATACGGATAAGACAGAAATTTGAGAATCTTGATTTTGTGTAAATCAGCACAAGTGTGTTTCAAAAAATTTCTCTTTAGGCTCAAAAATTTTTGCAGCTTTTTAAGAATTAATGCACACATGTAAGTTAAAAAGACAAAAATTATTGCGTTTGCTAGTAGTTTTTTTTAAAACTTTTAGTGTTATATGCGAAACTTCCATCATTATCGCTTGCTACTTAGGTTATTTTTACATGTTGATAAAAAGGATTAAGCGTGCGTTTTCGTTACTCGAGTGCACCATAATTTTTCACAAACATTTTTGATCAACGTTATTATTTAATGAAAATTTTTTATTCGTTTCATGTTGAAAAAATTTTTTCACTCGCTTATAAGAACCAATAGAAGTCCGCTTAAGATAAGGAATGTTAAAGTGCTTTAAAGGACATCCAATGATTATTTACTATACGTAAAAGAATTCCAATAACACTAACTTTGATCGAAATCGAAACAAAATGTGGTTATAATATCTTTCACAGTTTGAACTTTTCTCGCACATGTTCAAGGACAATAATCGATCGAAGATAGTATTACTTTAATTGGTTAATTCTTTTGTATTCTTTTTCTCTTATTCTGCTATGAAAAATGATTAAATTTGGAAACTTATTTTCTTCGAAAGCGAACGTAGTGAAGTATTACCAAAAATATGGTCTAATACGTAAGTACCCGAAAGACTATTGAGATTAGCAGAATAAGAAACGTAACGGTACTCCTAGACAACATATAGATTCGTACTTATTCGTATTCATGGGGTGGCATCTGCATAAGTAAAACTCTTTTGCCATAATTTTGAACACATTTACTGTGTTACGGTCATCTAAATATAGTAGTTATTAGATCTTTCGTTTATTTCAAGTGTACACGTTTTTCTCTTAAGTGCAATATTTAATTCTTCTAAATCTACGCTAGTTTATTTGTATTCTGCTACAGTCATAGGCGTGATTAAAATCACGCCAAACAGGCTACAGACAGAATGTAGATATTATTCAAGATGGCGGCCTCACCCCTCGCGAAATATGAAGAATAAAAAAATATTACTGAAACTTGATGAAACAACTGAGAACTGTAGAATTACAACCATTTAAAAAGATTTAAAAAGTGTAATAAAAAGAAATTCCTTTTACTTTCCAAGTAAAAAGGAGCAGAAAAGTGAAGAGGGAAACTGTGAAGAATTTCCAAATGATTGTAGAAAAAGGCATTAAAATAAGCGAAAGCAGTAAAAAATTAAAAATAAATCAATCAATCAAGTGAGGATGAAAGAAGAATTAAATACTAAAAAAGCGACTTCATTATAGGAAGTGAAGAAAAATTAGAAATCATTATTAAAAATAAAACTGTAGAAATCAGCTATTTACTACCATTAAAAAAAGAATTCTGCCTGACAGAGATGGAATTTACCACACAAAATTCAACCGCGCAAAATTTATTACTTTTTTAAGAAAAAGTTGTTGAGTCTTTACCAGATTTATATCGCATTTCCCATTGGGTGAAATCAGTAAAATCTTAACTAAGGTACGAAAAAAGAAATTCAATGCCTTAGAAAAATGAAATTGACCAAAAGAGCGAAGACTAGATTTTAGTATATTACTATTTCGAGTATGTGCCGTGGAACCTTAAAAGCTTGAAGAAGTGAAATTATTTCTGATAGTGCGGACTCAAATATTTTGTTCCTTTTTAATTAGAAAAAGTTAACGGCATATACAGCCTTCAATGGCTCAATTACTTTTATATAAAAATATGTTGATGAAATAATAAAATATACCACTACTGAGATACATCAAAAACTTTTTTTTCCATTTAAAACTGTCTGAAAATAACTAAAAACAAGTTCAAACTCACTATCACTGTACAATAGCGAATCGATTATATCATTAAAGCCTTTCTGAGTAAAAACTGTAGAAAGACAGAGAGGAGAGAGAATCTGACGTTTTTATTATATTAATATAGCTTAATTTTTTCTTAGGAAACCGTCGTCGCTTAGGAAGCTCACGCTTTTATTGTATCCATTTACCTTTTCCCCGTCTTTGGAGACCATCCTCATTTAGGATGTTGACTCAAAGCTTTATCGTTTCTTTGGTGACCGTCCTCATTTAGGATGCTGACTCATAGCTTTACCCTGCTGTGAAGGTCAAGCTCATTTAGGATGCTGCCTCAAACCTTTACCCTGTCTTTTTGAAAACCATCCTCATTTAGGATACTGACTCATAGCCTTACCCCCTCTTGTAAGACCGTCCTCACTTAGGATGCTGACTTATAGCTTTACCTTCTCTTGGAAACTGTTCTCGCTTGGGAAGCTCACGCTTATATTGTATCCGTATACCTTTGCCCTGTCTTTGGGCACCATCATTCATTATGGGTACTGATGCACATCTTTACCCTGTCTTAGGAAACTATCCTTGCTCAGGATGCTGACACATAACTTCAGTTTGTCTACAGACACCGTCTTCATTTAGAAAGCTGACGTATTTATTGAGTCTACAAAGCATTACTTTGCTTCCACCTACCGTTTTTGCTTAAGAGAGAAGCTGATATTTTTATTGCATTAAAATCGCTTTACTTTTTCTTTCAGATATCGTTTGCGAATGCATTACTGAATTATTTTATTAATAAAAATATGCTCATATTATCTTTCAGTAAATAAATTGTAGGGTTTCACGGCCGTAACCACGTTTAATAAAAAAGATCTTAGCTTTAATGTCTTATAACAAACCATTTTTTTTATTTTTATTTTAAATCACTTTTAAATAATAATTTACCCCAATTATTAATTCCTTATTTATAATAAATATTTACCTCGCCAAAAATAATATCGTTAAGATATGTCTGGAGTAAATTTGCAACAGAAATTTTTTTCTTTCAATTATAAAAGAATCTAAAATATTTCTTAAAAAAAAGTTATTAATCTCAGTAAAAACTTCTTCATTTTTGATTCTTCCAAATAATTTGATAGAATATGGAATATGACTGCATACAACTTTAACAGAGCTAGACTTTGCCATTTTATTAAAAAAAAAAAACGCACGCACACACACACACACATATATATAACTATCTCTGTCAGAAAATATGCAAGGGAAGGTGGCACGTGTATATATATATATATATATACTAATAAATAATACTTCACAATATACACTCATGGACAAAAAAATTAGCGCACCAAGAAATAACTGTGGGATCGTTACGAAACTTGGCATGAAGGTACATGTCGGGGAGATATGCAAATGATTAGAAAAGCAGCGTGATTGCGCATTACGTATAGAAGGTAGAGGGCGTTTAACGTTTTTGTCCGTTGAGTATAAAACAGGTAACCAAAGCTTGTTTGAGTGTGCTGAATCGTTTACAAAGGAAGCGCTGAGGTAGACATGCCATTACGCCGTTTTCGAAGACAATATGAGCAGCTGACTTAGTTTGAGAGGGGGAGAATCATCGGCATTATGGAGGCTAGGTGGTCAGCTAGGCAAGTAGCCCCCGTCAATTAGGCCGCTCTTATTGTGTTGGGAGGAGATGTTGGACCCAGTGGATCCGAGAGATGTCATTTACACGAAGACCAGGTTTAGGACGCCCTCGACAGACCAGTCGTCGAGAAGACCGCCATATCGTAAGAAATGCACGCGTACAGCCAATTGCTTCATCAGCCGCCATCGAGGCACAGGCAACACCTTCACTAAGGATCCCTGTGTCTTCTCGAACCATACGAAGGCGCCTGGCTGAAGGATATTTGGGATCGCGGCGCCCATTACGTGTGCTGCCCTTGACGCCCACCCATCGATGCCCCCCTTTGGAGTAGTGTCAAACACGAGGAAACTGGACTGCAGTGGAATGGAAGCAGGTCGTCTTTAGCGACGAATCCAGATTCAATCTCAGCAGTGATGACAATCGTGTTCGTGTGTGGAGACCCCGTGGTGAACCCCTCAATCCTGCCTTTGCTTTACAGTGACACACCACTCCCACAGCTGGTGTGATGGTATGCGGTACCATTGCCTACAATGCATGGTCACCCCTAGTATTGATCTATGGTACCATGACAGCCCAGCGTTATGTCCATGATATCCAGCAACCACATGGTTTGCCACTCATGCAAAAGCTCCCAGAAGTCTTTTTTAACAAGACAATGCTCGGCCTCGCACGGAAAGGGTGTCACAAGACTGTCTCCGCACTGTTAGTACCATTCCTTGGCCTGCCCAATCCCCAGATTTGTCTCCAATCGAGCATATTTGAAATCATTTGGGACGGCAACTTGGTCATCCCACGAGTTTGAACGAACTAGATGTAAGGTTACAGCAAAATTGGAACGAAATGTCTCCAGACATCCTACAGAACTTGTATGCCTCAATTCCCGATCGTATCGCATCGTGCATTCGCGCTAGGGGGGGGGGCTCAACAGGGTATTAAATCCTAAGTTCTTTTGTATTTTTCTCTGAAATAAATGATTCTTTTCCTTTGATTTTCTAATCATTTACTCATATCAAAGTAGTCATTACGTATGTAAAATTTCGTTTCATTTTGACGACTCCTTCTTGGTGCGCTAATTTTTTTTTTGTTTTTTGTCTATGAGTGTATATAGTATGTAATTTTCGGTACTCCTTGTGTCGTAGTCTCCCACTACCCCCAGGGTTATTAATTACCCTTTGCATATTATCTATGTTGGATATGTAGGATTCATAATTAATGACTACTCAAATAATAAATCAGTTATTTATTATTTCCTTAGGATAGAAATACACAATTAATAATCAACTTTAAGAACAATAAATTATCATGGAGTGCGATCAGAATTCAATTATGGACGACGGAATACTAACTGATATCACGAGGGGAATAACGCATACAATCAAACTACACATTTAAATCTAATCTACAAAAATTACAGACCTGATATCTTCTTCGGAATGAACTTGGAAACTAGTAGAATCTATGAAGTGGCTTCAATCCAAGATATCTTCAATTACGTTTGAACCCAATTGATGAATCTTGTTCAATAATCTTACTTCCGCTATCAGTCTTCACTTAGTTAAACTAAATCCTTAGAAACACTTTCTTAACCAACCACGTAGTTTACTTCTTCAACCCAAACACGGAGTCCTCCTCTATCAAACCGCTTAGTCATCCTCTATCAAACCGCTTAATCATCCTCCACTCTTCATTTCATTTCTCCCTTTTATATCTCTTTCGAACTCGCTAAACCCGAAACTATCTTATTTGCATAAGTCACACTTTCAGCTCTCAGTGGGGATTGGTCAAAATAAATACAATTTAAAAGTTTATAAGAGAAGGTTAGTGAAACGCGTAAGCACCCGTCACACTTGTTCATTCAAACACTCATTCTCATTTGCACCAAACACTTCAGAACATTTAGCCCTACTAAATAATATTAAATCGTCAAACCTCGCTTATTTTTACTCGCTAAGCCAATTGAATTTAAAGATGTTTATTTTTAAAAGTACTAAGTTAAAAAGTTTTAAACTTAACTCTGATGCAAAGGGCTTTAGTGACCCACGAGCTAGTACTAAAAAAAATCTGAACAAAATTTGACCCACGCCTCAAAAAAGGTTCGCCATCCCTGCTATAGGGAATGAAAATCCGGAGGTGTGGAACTCGAACGCAAAGCCATTTGACCTCATTCCAGCAATATCCAGAAAATTTACGGAACATTTTTAAATCCGTATCCAGATTCTCGTTCCCACCCCGAGAAGCACTCGGTGTCCACTTTCGACGCCCCTGCTCCTAAGTTCAGTCTCTGAAGGTGAACATTACGGTCGGCCGGCTTTATCCGGCAAAGTTACGGGAGTTTCTAAAATCCGATTTCAGATTATTCTTGTTTCCCATCCAGAAAAACGCCAAGAAAGCACTTCTCTCTCCTCATGAATTTTAAAGCAAGCCACTTCCACAGTTCGTGGAAATTCTTTCGTCTGGCATTATTTGACGTACATATGAGATTATCTTCAATTGGAATGAGAATATTCGGATCGGCAGTTCCGAAATACAATCAAGACCCACTTTTTTGCATCTTTACGTTGGTAAGTTAGGCTGGTACTGCTGTCCGAGAATATTCTGATCCCCGGCATTATCTCGAAAAAATACAGGAATTTCTATATTTCGATTTCAGACTCGCTTAAATCATCTCAAATTACACCAGGAATACACTTTTCCCGCGCCAAGACTTTAAGGGTGAGCTCCTGCGCCGATTTGCGTAAAAGACGGTCATCCTGAATTATCCGGCAAAGTTACTGTTGTTTCTCAGATTGAATATCAGATTCGGATTATCCGTTTTGAAATACACCAGTGACCAAGTTTTCACGATCCAAGGCTTTTAAGGCAAGCCCCTGCTACTGTGTGTCTAAAATACGGTCGACTGGCATTATCCGACAAAGTTATCAAAACTCCTAAAATTCAATTTCAGATTCTCACTTCACACTCCGAAATGCACACGGAGCTGACTTTTGATGCTCCAGCGTGAGCAAGTTCAGTCGCTAGAGAGAATGAAAATCCGGACGTGGGACTCGAATCATATGCCTTTTATCCTAATTCAGACAATATCCGGCAAGTTTAGTGGAGTTTCTGAAATATGATTTCAAATTATCGTTTCCCGCCCCTAGATACAACTGGGGATTACTTTTGTGTCCCTGAGCCGGCAAGTTCAATCCCTGAAAGGGGCATTAGGGTCGTCCGGCATTATCTGGCAAAGTTACAGGAATTTCTAAAATTAGATTTCAAACTCTCGTTCTAAGTTGTGAAATGTGTGGGGATTTTTGTTTAATGCTTATGTTTTAAAAGAAAGGTTAAATATGTGTGTGTGACTTAATAAAATAGTGCATTAGATTTCTTTCACATCTGAAACGAAAATGAATCAATTAAGGAAATAAGTTCCCATTGTTTTTGCCTATCTGTCTGAAAGTCCTATTGTTTTTGTTTGTAGAAACCTTTTTCATCATCTATTTTAAAGAATGAAGCGTGTACTTTACTAAGTTCTAAGAACCAATCCGATCTGATTTTGCATTACTAATTGAGGCGCGTGGTATCCGGCGAACAGGAATTTTTCAAAGGGGAGGGGGTCAGGGCCCGTAAGTCTATCATTCTCGTATCATACCTCAACACGTCGCCCAACATATTATTTTGATTTTTCGATTGTCGGGAACAAAAAACAGTAAAACACAAATTTTTGAATAAATAATTAGCATTGATTAAAATGTTATTTATAACAAATACTTAATAAAATGTATTATATAATAATGTATTATATATATAAGATAATAACCAGTATGGGAAAAAAATCAAGGGCAATGAGAGAGGGGAATATGTTTGGACCCATGGACTTCCCCCTTCCTAGTGCGCTCCACTCAGTGGTATGGAAGTTTGGAGAATGGAATGCCACTTCAGATGTAGTCCCCGTCACTTGACCGAGGCTCAATACTACGAAGTCCATTATCCCTAGTATAATCTTTCTGAATGAGTGTTTATCTATATCGCACAATGAAACCGAAGCAACAAAAGGATTAGTGGCGACGTACCTCATATTTTGAACCATTGTCAGGTGACGAGGACGACACCTGAGCTGGTTTTTGTGTGCTGGTGAATGTGTTTTGTTTCCTTTACAATATGTAGTAATTTTAACACTTTGCAATTTTAGAAATTACAGTGAAATATGTTTAACGCGATAACGCCTAAGACAAAATATCGGTTAACACGTAATAATACAATGGTTCCCACAAACTACTAAAAATGTTCATGCATTTTTTTTCCTTTTAACACGAAACGAAAATTACTTAGCACGAAAAGATTTCCCTTCCAGGAATTTAAATTTTCATTATTATCGGATTGTCCTACAGTACCATCAGAATTTATTGCAGTAGATGATGAAATTTGTGTGTACAGCCCCCCGTGGCCGCGGTAGCCTAGTGGTCACGGAAACGGACTCGTGGCTGGCGACTCACGAGTTTGAACCTAGTACCGCCGAAGACCCACCGTGTAGAGGAGCGATGCACGTTAAATCTGTCGAGAGCTCAAACGTCCTCCCGTTGGTGTGGTGACGTCCTCGTCACTTGACCATGATTCAAAATTATAAGGTCCGTCGCCAAACGCCTCGTGTAGCTGAACAATGTGACGTTAATATTCACTCACCAATTTTATGGCAGACATTTTGGAGTTAGCTCAAAAAATGTCATCGATGCAGATTTCGATGATGAAAAGGAAATGAATGATGCAGCTCCTATTCCCACGTCAACTGAAATGAGGAACATCATGAAAAGTATGTTCAGTCATTTAGACGCACATTCCAGTGGGGAAATGAATTACAAAATGGGCGGCATCGAAAAATATGTTGACAATTCGATAGTAAAAGAGACAATGGGAAGAAAAATAGATTATTTTCCAAAAACTCAATAAATGTTTTGTTTTTCGAAAAACTTGAAAATTTTGTATTACATTTCATTGAGTCATTGTGAATATTTTTGTTTCATTCTCATGTATACAGATCTATATAAATCACACACACACACACATATATATATATACTAGCTGTTACCCGCCCGCTTCGCTGGGTATTTCATGACGTTTTATAAATTTTTGCTGGTTATATATATGAATAAATTATTGATATTTAAGTCCTGGCATTAAGAATTAGATAGTATTAAAAAATATACGCCCCTTACGCCCCCTCAACGCCACTTGAGGTTCTATTTACAGGAAACGCATTTTGTGGCGTATCTCTATTCTATGAGAGGAATCTGCTTACCAAATTTCAAGATTGTGCATCTAATAGTTTAAAAATCGGAATAATTATTTATATCTCCCCTTAACCCCCCGCGACACCCCTTGTGGGTCATTTTTCCCAAAACCCATTTTGTAGTGGATATTTACTCCATGAAAGAAACATGTCTACCAATTTTCAAGCAGGTTGGTCAAGTAGTTTAAAAACGAAAATATTTATCTATTACGTGCCTTAACTCCCCCCCCCCGCAACGCCACTTGGGGGTTATTTTCCCAAAAACCATCTTGTATCTGATATCTACTCTATGAAAGGAATGTTTTTATCACATATAAAAACTTTGCGTCTCATAGCTTAAAAATGGAAATAATTATCTATAACGGCCCCTAAGCCCCCGCAACGCCACTTGGGGGTCAATTTTCACCGAACTCATTTTGTAGGGGATCTTTACTCTATGAAAGAAATCTGCTTACCCAATTTCAAGATTGTACGTTGAGTAGTTTAAAAATGCAAACAATTACTTATAACGCCCTTCAACCCCCCGTAACGCCCCTTGCGGTTCGAATTTCGCAAAATCCGTTTTTAGCGGATCTCTACTCCATGAAAGGAACATGTCTACCAAATTTCAAATCTGTAGGTTGAATAGTTCCGGAGATATCGTGATTAGTCAGACAGACAGTCAGTGAGTGAGTGAGTCGCTTTTCTCCTTTATATATATAGACTAGCCGTTACCCGCCCGCTTCGCTGGGTATTTCATGATGTTTTATAAATTTTTACTGCTTATATATATTTATAAATTATTGATATCTAAGTCCTAGCACATTAAGAATTCGATTGTATTGAAAAATATACTTATACCTGTAACTGTCGCCTGTTGATAAAAAAAAGGGGGCATAACTCATCTAATTTGTATTTTCTAAAAATCTCTAAAATTGAAGTATAGAATGATGTTTGCTCTTTCGTAACCCAAAAACCAAGTGGATTCCCGCAAAACCAATTTTCGGTGGATCTCTACTCCATAAATTGAACATGCAAGCCAAATTTCAAGTCTAAATCTAACAGAAAAAAACAAAAGTTTTCCTATCAATATCCCCGTAATCCCGTTGAGAGCCGTTTTCCAAAATAACCGCTCTTAGCGGATTTCAATTCAACAAAAGAAAAATGCAAACCAAATTTCATTATTATAGTCCTTGTAGCTCGAAAAAAGTAATTTTTTTTGTCAATACGTCCCAGTAACCCCCTGTAACCCCCCAGATCTTGATTTGCTTAAAATACATTCTTAGTCGATCCCTATTCAACAAAAGAAACATGCTTAACAAATTTCAAGTATATGGGTCTAACAATTAAAAACAAGAATTTTTTTCTATAACTCCTTTTGACCTCTCGCAACCATCCTTGGGGGTCAATTTTTGTTTTACACTTTGTTAGAGGAACTCTATTCCATGAAAGGAACATGCCTACCAATTTTCAAGCAGGATGATCAAATAGTTTAAAAATGGAAATATTTATCGATTACGCCTCTTAATCTCCCGAAATTAAACTTAGTAGTTGATATTCGCGAAACCAATTTTGTAGAGGTTCTCTACTTTACGAAAGGAATCTGCTTATCAAATTTCAAGACTGTACGTCTAATAGTTTAAAAATGGGGATAATTATCTATAACGCCACTTGAGCCCCCGCAACGCCACTTCGGGGTCTGTTTTCACAAAACCCATTTTGTAGGGGAATTGCACTCTATGAAAGGAATCTGCTTAGCAAAATTTGAAGACTGTGCGTCCAATAAATTAAAAATGCAAAAAAAAAAAAAAAAAAATTATCAATAACGCCCCTTGAACCCCCGCAACGCCACCTAGGGGTCGATTTTCACAAAACACATTTTGTAGTGTATCTCTATCCTATGAGAGAAATCTGCTTACCAAATTTCAAGACTGTGCATCTAATAGTTTAAAAATAGAAATAATTATTTATATCTGCCCTTAATCCCCCGCAACACCCCTTGGGGGTCAATTTTCCCCAAACCCGTTTTGTAGCGGATATTTACTCCATGAAAGAAACATTCCTGCCATTTTTCAAGCAGATAGGTCAAGAAGTTTAAAAACGAAAATATTTATCTATTACGCCCCTTAATCCCCCGCAACGCCACTTAGAAGTCTGTTTTCAAAAAACCCGTTTTGTAACTGATCATTATTCTACGAAAGGAATCTATTTATATCAAATTTAAAGACAGTGCATTCAAATAGTTTTAAAAATGGAAATAATTATCTATAACGCCCCTTAAACCCTATAAGCCTGCAACATACACTTGAGTCCAATTTTCATAAACTCATTTTAGCGGATCTCTACTGTATGAAGAATGTACCCAATTTCAAAATTGTACATTGAGTAGTTTAAACATGGAAACAATTATTTATAACACATTAATAACCCTCTGTAGCGCCCTTTGCGTTTCAATTTTCAAATCGTTTCCTAGCTGATGTCTACTCATGAAAGACATATCTGCAAAATTCAAGTCTGTAGGTTGAATAGTTCCAGAGATATCGTGATTAGTCAGTCAGTGGGTCGCTCTTCTCGCTATATAGATATAGCCTGCCGCCCTTCGCTGGGTATTTCTTGATGTTTTATAAATTTTACTGTATATATGTATAAATTGAATCTAGTCTAGCATTAGAATTCGATTGAATTGAAAATATACTTATATAACTGTCACCTGTTAATAAAAAGGGCAGAACTCATCTAATTTGTATTTTCTAAAAATCTCTAAAATTGAAGCATAGAATGATGTTTGCTCTTTCAACTCAAAGCCAAATTGGATTCCATAAGTTTTCAGTGGATCTACTGCTCCGTAAATTAGTTATGCAAGCCAAATTTCAAGTCTAAATCTATGAAAAACACAGTTTACCTGCCATCAATATCCATATTAATCCGTTGAGAGCCGTTTCCAAATTGCCGCTCTTAGTTCAATTCAACAAAAATACAAAACAAATTTCATTATTATAGTCCTTGTAGCTCGAAAAAGTAATTTTTGTCAATACACGTCAGTAACCCCCTACAACAACCCAGAACTAGATTTGATTAAAATTTATTCTTAGTGGATCCTATTCAACAAAAGTATGCTTAACAAATTTTGTTCAAAATTATATGGGTCTAACAATTAAACAGAGATTTTTCTGTAGCTCCTCTTGACCCTCCCAAACACGGGGTCAATTTTCATTTTACTCTTTGTAAGACTCTTTTGTGAGGAACATGCCTACCAATTTTCAATGGGATGATCAAGTGGTTTAAATGGAAATATGTATCGTTACGCCTCTCCCGAGACCAGCTTGGTAGTTATTCATGAAACCATTTGCAGCGGTTCTCTACTTTACGAAAGAGGTCTGCTTCCGATTTCAAGACTGTACATCTAACCGGTTTAAAATGAGATAATTGTCTCAACGCCACTTGAGCCCCACCAACGCCACTTCTGGGTCACTGTTTTCACAAAACCCATTTTGTAGGAAGTACGTCTATGAAGGAATCTGCTTGAGCAAAATTTGAAGACTGTGGGCCAATTAATTAAAATGAAATTATCAATAACCTCTTGAACCCCATAACTTTACCCTAGGTCGATTTTCTAAAGCTACATTTGCAGTGTCTATCCTATGAGGAATCACCATAGCAAATTTCAGACTCTGAGTCTAATGGTTGAAATAATTATTTATATCTGCCCTTAACCCCGCAACACCCTTGAGGTCAATTTCTCAAACCCGTTTTAGCGGATATTTACTCATGAAAACATTCATACCAATTTTCAAGCAGGTAGATAAAATAGTTTAAAACAGAAAATATTTATCTCTTACCACTTATTTCCCACATAACGCCACTTAGGGTCTATTTTCCACAAAACCATCTTCTTATAGCTGATCTCTATTCTTCAGAAGAAATCTCAAATATAAGACTGTGCGTCTAATAGTTTAAAAATGGAAATAATTATCAACATAGTCCCTCAACGCCACTTGGGGGCAAATTTTCCTGAAACCCATTTTAGTATCTCTGCAGAGAATCTTCTTACTAATTTCAAGTACGTCTAATAGCTTAAAATAGGAATTTATAACATAAACCCCCTTACAACATCACTTGCGGGTCAATTTTCCCAAAACCCATTTTTGCTTGTGGATATTTGCTCTCCAGGAGAAAACACCTACTACCAATTTTCAAGCAGGTAAGGTGTGGTTAAAAACGGATATATTTACCCCTGTACGCATAATCCCCGCAACGCCATACCAAGTCTGTTTCACAAAAGTATGTTTTTGTAACTGATCATTATTCTGAAGGAATCTATATCAAATTTAAAGACAATTGCGTCAAATGGTTGTCGGAAATAATTATCTATTAACGCTTATGATCGATTTTCACAAACTCATTTTGTAGCCACGGATCTCTACTCTCTGAAAGAGATCAACACCCAATTTCAAGATTGTACATCAAATGGTTTAAACATGAAACAATTATTAAAGCCATGTGCCCCGTAGCCTTACACGTTTCAATTTCAGAAAATCCGTTCTTAGCTGATGTCTACTCTATCAAAGACATACAAATTTCGTCTGTAGGTTGAATAGTTCAGAGATTTCATGATTAATCAATCAGTCAGTCAGTGAGTGAGTCCTTTTCTCCTTTATATAAATTGTAATCCTTTATACGAAAAATATTTCCAGTTTCCCCACTTTCGTATTAGCTGTTTTCACCTGTTTTACGAAATTAGTCCTTTCGAGAAATATGGATTCAATTCGTTAACAATTAAAATTTTGTTTTGTGGTGATATCTATTCTAACAAGAATGGTATTATATACAAATACCTACAATAAAAAAAGAAAATTGTGCAGAATTATTAATTTCTAAATTTTGATTTGTATAACGTCAAGAGAAATCGTTTCGAATATTTAATTTAATCGTCTGATTTACTTCAAATCTCATCCAGAAAAAAACGCGTCTGGTATTTTTTCTCTTTTCTGATTATCAATTTATCCTGGGAAATGAATAAACAAATTTAAAAACTATGTACAAGAATTCTATTAAATGTAAAAATTCCCCACGCCATTTGGCTCGTTTTCCATTGCCAACATTTTAAGAATGAAAATTCAGTATCTAATCTTAAGAATCTTAAATAAAAGCAAAGCCATATCTTGGAATATTTACGTATTTTTAAATTATCTGAGCACTTATCAGTGAAAGAACTGAACAAGAATAAAAATCATGATCCTCTAGCAAAAGTGGATAGTTTCATTTAACAGAGATTTATCGCCAAATGTCACCAAGTCATTGCCATTCTGCAAGTAAATGAGTCAAGGCACAACAAAGTTTAATTTCGGGCTCATAGATTTGATTGTTCTTACGAATCCGCTTCCGCTGCATTACGTCTTCCTGTGGACTCTCCCTTCCGATCTCGCATCTGCGGAAGTTCAGGACTGTTCGATAACCTAGACATCAGCGACTCTGTCATTAGAATAAATATTTTGTTCAGGCAGACAATGACATGCTCTAAACACTTGATGTATTCAGCATCCAAGATGAATAAATCCTTTGCAATTAGCATAAACACAAACATCTCTCAATTCGCTTTTAGGAAGATTTATTCCTAGGGAAAAGGAAGGATTACAAACCAAACATAGTGTGAGAATTAGTTTGTGGTTTTGATTAGATTTACGTCACGTCAAAATGACGAAATATATATTAGAACAGGTATATCGGTCGCACTGTGAAAAATATAAGCGCTATTGGCGATGGACTTCGTAATTTTGAACCTCGGCCAGATGAAGAGAACAAAACCCGAACTGGCACCCCTTCTCCAAACTACGACACCAATGGGAGGATTTCGGACCACAATAGATTTAGTGCCATTGTTTCTTATGCCACCTGATCGACAGTAACTTCAGATCAACCCGCATCATCGCAGCAAACCGTCATGGTAACCCGTGGCTTTGAGCATCATGAAGGGAGAACAGTGCAGGTGGGCCAGAGTCTACCCCAATTTTGGGAGAGAACACCCTGGGGTGGTTCAGAGGCTTCCCACCTCTCTTCCCTTTCCACCGACCTCACAAGAGGACTTACGGCTCGACTGCTGTCTGAAAACCTCCCAGACCCATAGAAGGCACTTATATATTTAAACATCATGCTTCTCCAGTATTCAGTGGATGTAACGACACTTTCATTAAAGCTACACGAGGGCTTTGGCGATGAACCTGAGGTCAGCAGTGAGGACAGACACCAGGTGCCACCTCTCTAACTACCACCACACCAGCAGGAGGACATTTGAGCTCTCCGACAGATTTAACGTGCATCATCCCCTGCAGTGGGTCTTTTGTGGTATACAAAGATAGAACTCGTGACATACCAGCCACGATCCGATACCTTTAGCCACTCTCAGCTACCACCGGCCGTCTCCCGTTCGAACCCATACCCAACAGCACAGTAGTCAGTGTAACTACTATACCGGATAGACGGCAATGGCAGATGTAATCTGCATCAACTAGACGGTGGGTTATCAGTGGCACCAAGATTCGAGCCCACGACTCGACAGAAACAATACCGGCCACGAATTCGCGACCATGACCACGACTATTGGCCGACCAATGTTCGCAATCTTTCTGTTAAACGTTATCCTCGTCAGTTGACCATGGTTTTGAATTACAAGGCTCGTCGCCAATAGCCTTCATGTTGCTTCGTAGCGTGTTGTTAATGAATGGCGGCAGCCGTTGTTCACGATTACAGGGTTTTGTGCCCAGCCTTTTATTGTGTGCAGAAACGTCTTAAATACGATTTGAAGTTCACCCATGTGAAGACCTGTTTTAAACATTTTTGACGACCGGTAAAAGATGAAACTTTAATTTTTATATTTATATGTATTTTAGAGCATTTATATAAAATGTTTTAGCCAAAATATCCAACAGAACGTGAGTTCTAGCGCTCGAACACCCGCCTCAAAGAAAAGTGGACGCTCACTTCCTCTTTGATTCAGCCGATTAGCTTATCAGATTTTAAAAATTAATGGTGTTTTAATCTATAAGGTTAAATACACAGAATAGAAATTTTGTTGAATACACACGTTTGTTTTTGCTGCAATATCCAGCACGAAACCATTCTTCGAACCACTTAGTTTCGTGTTGAATGATTTTCATTGAATATCCAAAACTATTTACATTATCTTTTATTTCGTTTGCACACACCCTAAGAAATATATTACTTCAATAAGTCTTCGATTTTTTATAAATAAATAGATAACATAGAATCAGTTCCATTTTATTAGAAATTAGTGCATGAAATGAGCAAAAAGAGGCAGATAAAAGGGAAGGGAAAAAAAACTTGTTTGCTATTGATAATATTTATCTTGAGATTTATCAGATCTAGTCTAAACACAACGCATTTCCTTTTCTTTCGAAATTTCATTGAAATACCCGGATGTTTCTTGACATTTTTCTTTTGAAATCAGATACAGAAATTAGAATTAGCATGAAAATTCCCTTCCAAGCATCGAAGATAACACAATTATCAAACTTATTGGATTAAGTTTTGAAAAAAAAAAAAATTTTTTCTAGGAAAAAAAAAGATCCATTTCCTTTTTTAATTTGCTGTTTCCTTTATCCCATTTTTGACTACTTTGGTGTATTTCTGTTATTAAGCAGTTCCGAGGTCACGGTAGCCTAGTGGTCAAGGTCATGGACTCGAAGCTGGCCTGTCATGAGTTCGAGCCTAGTGTCGCTACACCTTAAATTTGTCGAGGTGTGACGTTCGGTAAAATAAATGGTTGCGTTGAAAGTCAGGAAATTAAATGTTTTATTTACGAAGCAGCTATTAATTACAATATTTAGTAGACTTTCGATAATACAAACCTTTCGTTAATTCAAAGTATATGCTCAGTCCCTAGAAAAAAAAAACTCTTGATATTTCGAACTAAAATAATACGTTTTGGTACATTCAATATTTCGAAGTAACCGGCCATACTACAACACGCGATAATTCGAAGTGATCTAATAAAACTCTCGACAGTTCAAACACTCACTACCATGTAGAGTCCTGTAGCAAATAGGTTGGAGCTTAATATATTTTGTGTTATATTGTCCTACTTGTCTCCTCTGTAACGTAGCCTCTTGGATGACCATCGGAGATGACCCCGATAACTGACAGAAAAGCTGAAATGTCCCCCCCCCCCCAACTAGGCAACTTTTCCCTTCAAATCATATTGATGCGGATCTTTTTCAAGCATCATTTATTCAAGAAATTTATTGACAAAGTTCGATTGAATGCAACAAAACACACAAAAAAGATAAGATTTTTTTCGTCAAAAATAATAATTATTATTATATACAATATATATATTCTTTTAATACATAAATGCATTCGTTTAATACAGGACTTATAACTTCTGTTTGACATTTATACTGTGCAATATGTGCTTTTTAAAAATACTTTAAAATAACTTTATACATATGTATATAATTATTGTTTTATTACATAGTTTGAAATTTAAATGTGTTAGAAAAAAAATTCTCTTCGTGTATTTTGAGTTTTTTCCTACTCTCTTGATAATTTGAAGTTTTTCTTTGATCCCTTCAACTTCGAATTATCGAGAGTCGACTGTACTTATATTTTAAAGAGAAGCTATTCATACTATATTAATTATTGCAATTCTAGAGAAAATGTCTATTGGGAGAGGGAGGAGGCAAACACAACCAAACTTCGTGTTTTCAAACGGACTCACTGTTGAGGTGGGGCAGTTTGTTTTTGACACCTCGAATCACACTCGGGGTTCCGGCTTGCACGTGTGTCCAGTAGTTGGGTTTCTCATGCTCATTGGTTTAGATGTGGTGTCAGATGAAAGGATCCCGCAATATTTAGGGATGCACAGAAATGGTGTTATGCTATCCACAAAGTAATATAACAAATTTGTCAATTCCTACTTCGAGACGAATGAGTGAGTTAAATTAACGTCGCACTATAGAGCAGCACGAAGGGTATTGATGGGACTTGTAATTTTGAACCTCGGTCAAGTGAGGACACCTACGCTGTGGCATCCCTTCTCCCACAGGACTTAAGATTTAACGTGAATCAGCCCTCTCTACACTACGGGTCTTCACTGGCATCAGGGCTCGAACCCACGAGTTCGTGATCATAACCACTAGGCTAATATGCGACTATAATTGCTTCAAGTATTTGTTACTGCATATAAGCTTGATATTTTTTGACCATACCTCATATAATGATGGGCAACAAAGAAAGTAAACGGTTGAACCGCTGCTTCGATTTTTCCAAAAATTCTGCCTCTTAGCAAGATCACGGTTGCAATCGAATTCTGATGACACTAAAGATTTATCGTGCTGAGGGGTGTGTCAAGACTAGTCTTAAAGGCGAAGGTCGGGGGCTACGCCAAATGTTGCCATCATCGTCCCAACCCTTCATCAACCGACGGTATATATACTTATAAGTACACTCACACTCTCTCTTTAAAGTTACATAGAGAATAACCATTTTCACGAATACTTAGCAGGAATATTCTTTTAAATTCTCTCTTTTAAGATATATGGCAGCACGGGTTCTATGATGAGTATTTTAGCGGGGAAAGAGAAAAGTGTTATAGCAGAAGTTGAGCTGTCATTTTTGTTCCGAAAAAGTAGTAAATGTCAAAAGTTAAGGAAGACCATAGAAAACGATTTGACTATGAACTTTAAGAGAACAGTGTATATGATTAATTTTACAGTAGAATAACTTTGTGGTACTTAGAAGTACCGACAGTACACAGGGTGTTGGAGTGAGAACTTAATGTTTTTTTCCCCCGTCTGTGTGGATTATTGTGTTGTAGAGTCATCACTTTTTTTGTTTTATTTTAACGTTTTCAAAAAACTTTGAATCTGAGCTTGTTTTTTTGGCCACACAATTAAGTGAAATATCTATTCTTTTTCAAAAATTAACATTTTAATTTCTTTATGTGTAACTGAAATTTAACAATATATTTTCAAGAGGCTTTGGATTTGATTACAGAACCTACTATCTGAAATCAATAATGTACTAATAGATGATTTTTCAGATGAGCAGTCCCAGCAAATTACCTGCTGGAATTTTCGTTAGATTCTTAGGATGACGATCAAGAGACTACGAACTCAAGGGCAGTAGTTCATGTTAAAAAAATACAGTATTTCTTACCCCAAGATGCAGAACTTTAAAAAACATTCAATCGAAACCTCACTAAAAATGCATAATGTGTAATGAATTTGTGTATTAACGGGGGGAAAAAACTTTCTTTGAATATCATCAAATTAAGTTTGAGAAAAAAAAAAATTTAAAAACTAAAATAATTTTTAAAAATAAATATTTTGTGTAGTAAAATATTAGTATTTTCTGGTTATTTAGCATTTTTAAGAGTTAAACTGATTCGGTCTTTTTGTATTATAAGAATATTTGAGACCTTTGTGGACCGACAGTACTTAAAAGTATCAATTTAATTAATTAGCTCTAACAAATTAAATTTCCCAAAACTCAGTATTTTATGTATATATACCTTAATTTTCAATGCAGTGATTCAAAAAAATATATTGCAGTAAATCATAATGCGATAGATAAAGGGTTAAAAATCAAGATCATTGCTAACAGTCTTCATCCAACCTCACTGCTGAATTTCTACAGATAAAAATCTGAAGCCATCAGTTTCATGTTTCGGAATGCAACTAAAGGTGAACGAACTTTAAACAGGAATTCAGAGGTATTCCGTCCCCCCCCCCGGACGTTTTAGGAAACAGATGAACTGTAAGACGCAGTGTTTACTCGTCGGCTTCCTCTACTCTGCTCAGCAGATTTTGATGAGCTAGTGACATTTTTCTATTTCTAAATTACCTTCTCTTATCAATGATAAAAATAGTCGAACTTTCAATAAAGAAACCAATTTTTGCGAAACTATAATAAATAAAGATTTCTTAAAGCTCAAAAGAACTAGTAAAACATCTACCATAAAATCCGGCGTATAGAGCGCAACCACATTTTTATGAAGAAACCTGAAAGGTATGTGTACAGAGCTCTTATGTTTTGAAGTTATTCACTCGAAATATTATCTTAAGCTTTTGAGAAAAAATTAGTTTACTTCAACAACCCTTTTAAATCCATACGGAATGTCTCATTCTTTCTTTTAAATAAACGACAGTTCCATATATATAGAGGTCAAATTTTATTTTTATGTTCATCTCTATTTTTAAAGGTTTAATTTTTTATACCCGGCGTACAACGCGCACCCGTCAATTACGATCATATTTTTTCTGGAAAAAGTGAGCGTTAGGTTTTACGGTACCTCAAAAAATATATGGGGTATGACCACACTATAAAAATTAATAAGTTTTAAGCAAAGGCGCACACAAGGCTAAGGGAATTTACGGGCCCCCCCCCCCCTGATTGATATAATCCTTTGCATGCAGTAAAGTTTTAAGTATTTGTGATAAATAACTTTTATTATTATAACTATTCTTAAATCATTTTTTACTGTTTTTTTGTTCCCGACAATCGACGAAAACAAAGCAATATGTTGGGCATCATATTCGGGAATGATACGAGAGTGGTTGACTGGACCCCCAACCCGAAAAATTCGCGAGTGCGCCACTGATTTTAAATCAGTTTTTATGAATCAAGAAAAAAAAAGTTAAAAATTCTGTTTACTAAAATGTAAACTTAATGACACAAAGTCCCCGTTTAAAAATGGCTTGACATCAAGCTATTGCGTGGTTTCTTGAATTTAAATCTACAACACATGTACAATGTCAATCAGGCACCATCACACTGGAGTTTGGAAATGAGAAAAAGTTCCTGGGGTGATGGATGTTTAGAGGAAGTCCAATAGCATGGCCACCCAGATCTCTACACACAACACCCTTGGACGTCTTGTAGGGATTCATAAAAAAATTGTTTACCGATCTTCAATTGGTGACTGATGGAATGAAAAATCGAATTACAGTGACCATTAAGATTGTTGACCTGGCAATGTTACACAAAACATGGCTATATGCAAAGAAAAAAAACCCATATATATGTATGAATCTTTATATGTAATTAATATTTGAAAGTATAGCCATAATTTTGGACATCCAGTATTTTGCAAAAAAAAAAAGGTCATGCATTTAGTACCCACCAATGACAGAGGAATCTTTCGTAGTTATATTATTAGCGTTGCACTATAAAGCAACACGAGCCAATGGCAATGTACCTCGTAATTCTGCACCAAAGTCGAATGACAATACTTAGGCTGGCACCTTTCTCTCCCACACCACACCGAGGGGCATTGAGCCTCAATAAATTAAACGTGCATCTACCCCCTTTACACAGCGGGTCTTTAGTGGCACCAGGACTCGAACTAGCGACCACCCATGAGGAATTGAAAGGAAATAAAAAGGACGATTTATTAACATCTCACTCAACAAGATACATAGAACTATCAAAACCTGACCTCTTAACATAAAAAGCTTGGAAAAGTGACATCTGAGTTGGAACGCTATTCTACCATAAAAATACCACGCAGATTTAAAGAGCACTAACTCCTTTACACAGAAAGTCTACACTGACACTGGGATTTGAACCTAAGATTCAACAGAAAGGCCACCAATTGGCAACATAAACAGTGCAAAAATACACACTTTTGCAGCATTTTTATACAGTGAAAATTATTCATGATCATAAAAAAAGTAGATATTTGCAAATTTTTTAAATTTAGATATAAAAAACATAGCAATTATCTCCATGAATGCATTATACTGTGGGTATGAATACACCTCAAAAGATACTGTGGATTCTATAAAGGTAAATCTAATGTGTGTTTTATTAAATTTAGATGGTCAAGAGTTGCTAGAAATTTAAATTTCTAACATTCATTAACACATGAAACTTCTTACTTTAAAATGAAAGCTCATTGTCAAAACCAACTCAAATGTATTGCTGAATAATTTTTGAAAAGTATGACTAAATTCAAATTAAATACCAAAGATTTCAAAATAAAAAAGCTGCAATAGTAAAACATGGGATTATAATGGAAAAATATAAAAAATCCATTTTTTAAGACTATTGACATTTTAGAAAGGACAAGTTTTTAAATGTGTATTTATAAGTTAACCACTATGATTTATTAATGCCTTTGAAAAATTAAACACGAGATTCACCAACCCATATAAAAACAAAAAAATTCTATTGAAAATGCAGAACAATATTGCTCTAAAGCATAATTCGTACTATTTTTAAGATAATCTTTTAATATTTATTACCAGTATTCACAACAAAGTATTGCAGTAATTGCAATTTGCTCTAAAAAAGGCCAAACACTTAAATTTTCAACAAAAATCGATGGAATTTTTGCAAATTCTAAAGAAACTTCATAAAATTCCTTTCTGTAATTAAGTTGAAATAATACATGGCTATAGTGGATAATGTATCATAGCAAATGTGACAACAAAGAAAGAGAAGCTAAATGAATTCCAGCTTATGATCAAAGCTTCCAGGTCACCTGGAAACACATTTCTCCCTTTTTTAACACTCATGAACATTTAGGTAAAATTTTATATGAAAGCAACATAAAAGTAGAAAAAATACATCAATATCACTGGATTGATTTTATTATCCAAAATTGTAGATACAGTTCATTTTTTCCAAGAACTACTTTTTAGCTTTAGCTTTTACATCCTTCTTAGCCTTCTCTTCCCCAGCAGGCTTTTTCTCCTTTGCTACTTTTCCTTTTTTCGTAGCTTCTACTTTTCCTTTTTGTGCAGCAGCCACTTTTCCTTTTTTTGCAGCAGCACCTTTTCTTTTTTTTACAGCAGCACCTTTCTTTTCTTCTTTTTCTCAGGGGCAGCAACCTGTAATAAAGTTTGTTTTAACACAATTTACAACAAACTCAAGAAAATAATGGGTTCAATCAATTGATATTCAACTGAACTGTCCCAAGATGCAAAATACTAAAAAAGAATTCACAATTTGAAATACAATTAAATTGAGATGCCACATTTAATTAATTCTGCATTGCTTCAGAGCTTCCAAGGATTTACCATATGCAAAATCCTTTTTCGCTAGATTTGAAAATTCTTGGTTTTATTATAAACAAACCTAGCACCCAAAAGCAATCTTTAACCACAGAGGAAAAGTTGTACAATTCAATCTCCTGTGCCACTTTTTTTGCACAGATATGCATAGTTATGTGGTGTACATATAACAGGGAAAGAAAAGGTATAAATATGTAAATCCTGCTCAGAAATGAATTCTTTGCAAATACTGTCACACAAGGCCATCATATTGCCTTCCAAAGTCTTCAATTTTCCAAAAAGCAGTGCAATGCAAAGATCTGTGGTTTGCAAAAGCACATGTGTACACGCTTTTATGAATCAATTAATGCAATAGCCAAGTGAGGCATAAATATACACCCGTGGCAGGAAGAACGAAGTCACTCGTTCAGTCTAACCAAATCAAACTAAAAATATTAAAATACATATAAGCCTTAAAAAGAAAAATACACTTACCCCTCTCTTCTTCAACAATAGCGCTAGTCTCTGTTTCTTTCGTTCATGCACAAGAGCATATGGATTCAATTTTATCATTTCTTTTACATTCGTCAAAGGATTCTTCTTTCTGATACGGTAATCCACCCTTGTGCTAAAAAAATGGATTAATAATCTAAGTAATGATTCTTGCCACTTGAATTAAATCAGTAAGGTACCACCACAACAGATTGAAAACAAAATGCCATTAAAAATATAAAAACTACCTGATTTGCTTTGATATATTGTTATTAAACTGTATAAACATACACAATAAATATATAGAAAGTAAAAAACTTGGGATGTTTTTTCTTCAACACCAAGCAGATACAAAGTATCAGAAAATATTGATTTAGCATAGCTTTCGAAGATACACAATACGAAAATGTCATACGTAATTGAGCTCTTTCAAAAAACTGAAAATGAAACCACACAAGCATTTACCAAATGAGTCAACACAAACACTTACTTGGCTGGTCTAATTGCTTTCCTAATTCCAGCATCTTTCAACAATCTAGTCAAATCAGTAGATTTCATTTTATGCATTGGCAAACTAAAAATAAAAATTTAGCATATCAGGCATATTGTATTTATGTAACTGTTTATCTTAAAAATCACTTTCTTATTTTTTAAACACTACAAGCACAGTTAAGAAAAATTACAGAAAGCTTTTACATCAGCTACACATCAAAAAATTACAAATCAATAATCAAATTTACACATGTAATTACTGGGTGAAATCCTGAAAAGAACTTATAGTCTAGAACAGGATTTCCAAACCTGGGGTCTACTATCTTATTTACATATACATGTAAGGAGAATTGGTAGCACTGACCACAATACTCACCTTTTTTACCAGCATCTTGACAAATCCAGTAAAATTGCTCCATCAAAAGCTGGATCAGCATCTGTTTTCATAGTTCAATACAATTTTTTTTTAAAACTCTTTCTGCTTAGTGTTGATTTTAAATTACTATATTTTCCTTCCCTATTCATACATTTAACCCTTGTTCATTTTTTTTTGTAAATTTATAAAATCTTTTAATTTTTTTTATATGATATCCATGAAAATAATTTGATAGTAACCAGGCTTATGCTATAACTACTGCTTCTCAATCTAATGTGTCCACGCTATAATGTTTAGAATACTTTAAAAACAGAAGGGGAAAGAAAGCATTTAACGAAACATTTTTATTTCAAGGCAGTGTAATAAATAAAACAATTCATACATGAATTTATACACCCACACCTGTAATAAATTTTTTCAATGCTTTGTAGTAAAATGATGCATGTGGATTTTAAAGAAAAACTCTAGTATAATTAAAAAAAGAGAGGGGGTTATACCAATAACTAGAATTTAGAGACATGTAAAGTGTACGCAGTATGGTATCAGCAAACTTTCAAGAGACAAGTTGTAAATGAAACAAGATAACTAAGGTATCCAAGAGTCTTATATGCATACACAGAAGAGGGGAAGAATCCAGTAGCAGTCCCGATCAAAACTACCAGTCATTAATTTACTTTAATTTTATTAAATAATTAAATTCTCATAATTTATTTATAATTGCTTCAAATGTTTTACACAAAGTAACATTTTCCATTCCCACAAAAACTAAGAACTGTCCCAGATATTTTTATTTTCATGGCTCAGCACAATAACCATTGTCAAAATGCTGTTGGAAATTAAACTTCGTGAAATTTCTTTCCACAGAAATCTTACAATAAGTGCTGAGTTCTGGAAGCTCTTGTTTACACTAATAATTAAAACTGAGTTTTCATATAAAAAATATTTTCTATATTCTTTATTAATCCTTAAAGATGCCATAAAATATTTAATGGTGACTTGAGTGCATTTCTTGTTCATTTATTTGTAACCCCAGATTCACACATGCAAACAAGTAAACTTTGTTAGAAATCAAATATTGAGTTAACATAACTGTATTGTCAGCATACATAGACAGGAAAAGTCATTTACACGGTATTGACACCTTAACTGCCGAAGTAAAGTTACAAAGCTCCCCCACCCCCTCCGCGCGTGCAGCTGCATTCCTCCACAGGCATGTGTTTAGTTATTGAGAGAAAAGAGGTGTTAACCTAAAAAATGTTTACTTTCACTTTTTTTTGAAAAAAGATAAAATAATAAAATGAAAACAGAAAATTTAATGTCTAGAGTTACAACATGATAAAAAATCCTCATTCCTGGAGTATATATATATATGCTCTTTCAAATTCCTTTCGCACCTCTTCTCAGAAATAAGTAAATTCTTTAGAGGCACTCTCAATGTCATTTTATTGTATTCCAAAGCAGTGGAACTAGTATTAAACAGAGCAGCACAATGCAAAAAGTATGCACATCAGGGGCACTAAACGTATCAACTGAGCAGGACATGTATACACGCCCATGGCACTTAAGGGATTGAAGAGAACCAATCCAAGGAGTTAGCCCTTGGGAACTCCCCTTTGTATCAGCGAGATTTAGGCAATAAAAGATTGCCTATGTGCCCATTCGAAAACATTGTAACACCATCACCCCAAGTTTATAAAATATATAATGAATTTACAACTACCATAGAGAGAAATCACATAACCGAGGCTTCAATGAATTCTACAATGTTGAGAACTCAAGTAATTAAAAAATTCTTAATTTGACTTTTATTCACACATTCTCATTAAGTGTGACCAGTTAAAAAAGGTATGTATAAGATTAGAAAAAGAAATTATGGATAAACACACATTTTCATTCACTAAAATATCAATTAAACTACTACCATTTTGAATATTGGCAATGAAAGATCATTCATATTTACTTTTAATAACTTTATCCACAATTCCTTACATTTCAATATTATGATTGGTCCAGAGTAAAATTGTCACCTACTGCTTTAACTATTATTTCTTGTATCAAAAACCATTTAACATTAAAAAAAAAAAAAACAATCAGACCTTTTTAGATTTGTTCTCAAGTTTGAAACTATATGTATGCTGAATGTTAATATATTTTAAAAAATAAAATATTTTAATTGAAATGTTACTTTAATATTTAGATTTAAAAACATTGCTTAATACATTAATAGCTAAAGGTAACTATAGAAAACTGCAACATTCCACTTGACATCCTGGGATTTATTAAGGTTCTTTATGTATTTTTTTGTACATTAATAAATATTACAAAATACTGTATTTAATTGAATCTTAAGCTGCACTAATTTTTTAGTGTTGATGCTTCTGAAAATTGGGCAAGGCTTAGAATCGAAGGTGAAACTTTTGTTGGGTGGGAAAATTGAGTTTTCACCCTCTTTCCCAAAGAAAAAATGTAATCAATCATCCATTCTGTACACTTGCATTGATGACTTATCGCCTTCTGGAGTTTATTTCTAGTATTTAGTGTACACTAAACATTGTCTGCTCCTATTTAGGAATCTTTTTTGTATATGCTTTCTTTTAATCACCTAAACAGCAAAGACATGGATGAAACAAATATGCATCAATGGTATAAACAAAATATAATTTCTGCTTGTAAATGCATTGGATGGCACAGAAGACTACATAGTGTGGAGAAGTGGCGACTCTGGGACCAATTCTGAAGTCAGCTATGTTAATGGGAGAGACAAATAATTTTCGAAACATGAGTCACTAGAGAAATTACAAGTTCATGTATGCCCTTGAAAGTTTCTAATACATGTAAAATAAATTAACTTAATTTTATCACAAAAACATTTTGAAAATTAGGGGTGAGGCTTACATTTGAGTAAACACAGTTATTTAAATAACATTTTGAAACTAAAATTGTAGTTTTATGAATGAAGAATTCCCTTTAGTCAAGTGCAGCATTGAATGTATCAACTTAAATAAAATTTCTTGCAAATCAAAATGCCCCTTCTCCCCACTATCTCGGCTTCTTTTCAAACCTAAAACAGAACTTTCAATAATATAAATCAAGATTTACTTATAATTTTTCTTCAGCGTGGAGTTAGAATTCCAGGTGCCATACAGAGCATCCAGGGTGTTGAATGCACCCTCAGTCCAAATTACAAAACGCCCAACATGACCACCAGGAGCAAGACGAAGGAGATTTAGATGTTTCACATTAAGAGTTTGAATACCTATAAAAATTGAGTAGCGAATTAGAATAAAATGATGCAAATTAAATACAATTTTAATAATAGGAAATTAAAAACTTTGTATTTGGATGGTTTTAAAGTTATGACATTTTATAACAGACTAATTTTCTACCATATCACAAAATTCCCAAATATTTTGATTTTTAGAAAAAGTTTAATATACATATGGATATCCCAAATACAACTACACTAACAAAAGTATCACATTTACAACATTACAATAAATTAATTTAGTAAATAAATAGTAGCAACCAATTTATAATATATATATGGCATTTAATCATTTTTCATTATAGGTATATATTACTTTAATATATGCCTTCAAGATACATAATTATTTAATAACTTAGCCTAATCTAATAATGTACCATTTATTTCAACCATCAGATTAGAGAGATATATATCAATTTTACTTGTGTGTAACAAGAACTTTTTGTAATAATTTACCATATATTCTGGTGCATCATGTACACCAGCATATAACACGTACTTACACTTTCAAATTTTGTTTTTAGTTTTAAGTATATTTGAATATAATGCCCAGCCTTTTTTATTAAAAAAACCTGAAACATACACATGCAATAATTTTATCTTTTGAAGACCAGATGTAATGAATGAATAATAAAAGCATGGTCGAAAGTCAGTTAAAGCGGAATAGTATATCTAATGACAATTGAAACAGAAGATTATTTATGGATCAGAGCAACAGATGGTCACCCATGCAAGAAAGAATAGCCTCAACCTAGTCCTTGCATGTTGTAAGAGGAGACTAAACAGGACCCGATTCTCCGGGTTGAGTGCAAGGCTAACGATTCCACTCTGTAGGAAAAAAATTGTTCAGAAATATCAAGTAAAAGCCGGGACTGGTCTCACTTAGATGACTAGTACAGAAATAGGTACTGAACATAGAACCAATGGAAGATTACAGCATCAAATAGATCAAGATGGTGTACGCTGACTGAAACAGCCTTGGTTGTAACCAGCTGTAGTGCTTGGAAAGAAATAACAGGCTGTGAAGATGAAACAGAATTTGATTATGTGTCAAAATATAAAGGAAGCTGAATAGGGCAAACTTTTCATGTATCAAATTAACGAAAGTTCATAAAGTATGTCATTTAAATAAACAGTATTTAGATACATATAGAAGCCTACATTTTATACTCTTCTTTCATTTTTTTGTCAGGCATATAATGCACATTGTACAGTCCAATCATTTTTTTCGTTAATTGTATAATATATACCAAAATATATGTTACATATATATATACATAAATACAAACATGTTTCTTAAAATGTAGAAACATTTAGGTTTGAAATACCAACCTGGAATATTTCTAAAAGCCCTAGTAAGGCCTTGATCCTTGTGATAGATAACCAGAGGTCCCAGTTTTTGAATTCGTCTACGGTTCCTCATCTTACCTCTGCCAGCTCTAAAGCGTTTGGTGTTATATACCTGAAAAATACAAAATTGATCTTTTAAACTTTTAAGAAACACAAAACAAATATATAACAGTATATATTAATTTCCTCACCAAAACTTTATCAAAACAACCCATTATACCTATAAATTTAAAAAATAGATAAATTTTCTAAAAAAGTGCAAAGCGATGTTTTATGAACAGCTTTGGTCACCCAGGGGATGTATGTTCATGGTTTTCAAGAATTAAATTTTATGAAAAACTTCGGAAACATTCAAATATAATTAATTTTCAACAAATCTGTTCTCACTGGGAAAAAAAGTCCTGACCAATAAATCAGCAAGAAGGCTAAATTAAAAAGGAACAATTAGAGATTAAGCAGGCAGTCTTGTAACTAAAATAAATTCCTCTAATAATTTGAATTTATTTCGATTATTTCTTGAATAATTGATTAGATATAAATTAGTACAATGTGTTAATAGACTAGCAAAATTTTATGACTAAAAACTAATTTTTTTTTAAAAAAATTCAACACTATAATATGTATAACTTATTTGTGAAAATTAAGTCATTACCAGTAAAAGGAACATTTAAAATGTGGTTAGGCACTATTTATTTGAGGCTAAAACCAACACCTCCTAAGTAATTAAAAGGTTTTTTACATGACAAATAAATGCAACTTTATCAGTGTGCAAGATGTAAAAAACAACTTTATCAGTGTGCAAGATTGTAAAATCAAGGATTTACATCAGTTATTTAGCAGTGTCTAATCAATCAAAACAATTTTAAATCAATCATGCATCAACACTTGAATTTTTAAAAATATATCTGTAGATTAAGTCCTGTGTTTTAAGTTATGCAAATGTTCCATTTAGAAAGATTTGAATTCATTAATTATATACAAACAATTTAAAATTTAAATATTTTTCATAGCATAAATTCATTTCCCAGGGAAAAAATTATGACATGCATTTCATATTTGATCACAGATGTTCCACCTATGAAACAAAGTGCCACCTCCTCCTAATTTTTACATATAAAGCAAAAATTTTTTAAATTCAAACAAAAAAAAAAACAATTTTAACTGATATTCTGCAAGATATCAAGATGTGACCAAGATTTTAGCATCAATTTATATCTGATTTATCAAAATACGATGAATTAGTTAAAATCCAATTGATTGTTTAATATACTTATTTGATATATCAGAGAAAAAGAATTATAACTAAATTAATTTTCTTAAAAAAATTAATGACTTAAAGCTTTATTTACTTTATATTCTTATTTCACAGCAATTGAAAACAAAGTTATCTAATATTCAACCAAATATCTAAAAATGTACCAACTCTTTCAGTGTGCAAGACCATAAAAATCAAGGTCTGACAACGGTTCAAAGAGGATATTTATTTTGCACATTTATACTCAATCAAAACATAAAGGAATTAATTGAGTCTCAGTTGTGCTCTAGCTCACAAAACAAATACACAGAAATAAGATTGTACAACATTAATCTCGTTATTTAACCAGTTAAAAATATTTCCGATACTGGCATTAATTGCGATGACTCACAAGACCAAAACCAGCAGATTAGAAAAAAGGAATGTATCCCAAATATTCATATTTTGCAGCACTCAGAAATGTGAGAAAAATATTTATGACCCAAGAAAATGTACCAACTTTTTCAGTGTGCAAGACCACAAAAATCAAGGTCTGACAACGGTTCAAAGAGGATATTTATTTTGCACATTTTGCTCAATCAAAACATAAAGGAATTAATTGAGTCTCAGTTGTGCTACAAATCACAAAAATAAGATTGTACAATATTAATCTCGTTATTTAACCAGTTAAAATATTTCTGATACTGGCATTATTGCGATAACTCACAAGACCAAAACCAGCAGATTTAAAAAAATGAATATATCCCTAAATATTCATATTTCGCAGCACTCAGAAATGTGAGAAAAATATTTATGACCGAAGAAAATGTACCAACTCTTTCAGTGTGCAAGACCACAAAAATCAAGGTCTGACAACGGTTCAAAGAGGATATTTATTTTGCACATTTATACTCAATCAAAACATAAAGGAATTAATTGAGTCTCAGTTGTGCTATAGCTCACAAAACAAATACACAGAAATAAGATTGTACAACATTAATCTCGTTATTTAACCAGTTAAAAATATTTCCGATACTGGCATTAATTGCGATGACTCACAAGACCAAAACCAGCAGATTAGAAAAAAGGAATGTATCCCAAATATTCATATTTTGCAGCACTCAGAAATGTGAGAAAAATATTTATGACCCAAGAAAATGTACCAACTCTTTCAGTGTGCAAGACCACAAAAATCAAGGTCTGACAACGGTTCAAAGAGGATATTTATTTTGCACATTTATACTCAATCAAAACATAAAGGAATTAATAGAGTCTCAGTTGTGCTACAAATCACAAAAATAAGATTGTACAACATTAATCTCGTTATTTAACCAGTTAAAAATATTTCCGATACTGGCATTAATTGCGATGACTCACAAGACCAAAACCAGCAGATTAGAAAAAAGGAATGTATCCCAAATATTCATATTTGCAGCACTCAGAAATGTGAGAAAAATATTTATGACCAAGAAAATGTACCAACTCTTTCAGTGTGCAAGACCACAAAAATCAAGGTCTGACAACGGTTCAAAGAGGATATTTATTTTGCACATTTTGCTCAATCAAAACATAAAGGAATTAATTGAGTCTCAGTTGTGCTACAAATCACAAAAATAAGATTGTACAATATTAATCTCGTTATTTAACCAGTTAAAATATTTCCGATACTGGCATTAATTGCGATGACTCACAAGACCAAAACCAGCAGATTAGAAAAAAGGAATGTATCCCAAATATTCATATTTTGCAGCACTCAGAAATGTGAGAAAAATATTTATGACCCAAGAAAATGTACCAACTCTTTTCAGTGTGCAAGACCACAAAAATCAAGGTCTGACAACGGTTCAAAGAGGATATTTATTTTGCACATTTTGCTCAATCAAAACATAAAGGAATTAATTGAGTCTCAGTTTGTGCTACAAATCACAAAAATAAGATTGTACAATATTAATCTCGTTATTTAACCAGTTAAAATATTTCTGATACTGGCATTAATTGCGATAACTCACAAGACCAAAACCAGCAGATTAAAAAAAGGAATGTATCCCTAAATATTCATATTTCGCAGCACTCAGAAATGTGAGAAAAATATTTATGACCCAAGAAAATGTACCAACTCTTTCAGTGTGCAAGACCACAAAAATCAAGGTCTGACAACGGTTCAAAGAGGATATTTATTTTGCACATTTTGCTCAATCAAAACATAAAGGAATTAATTGAGTCTCAGTTGTGCTACAAATCACAAAAATAAGATTGTACAATATTAATCTCGTTATTTAACCAGTTAAAATATTTCTGATACTGGCATTAATTGCGATGACTCACAAGACCAAAACCAGCAGATTAGAAAAAAGGAATGTATCCCAAATATTCATATTTTGCAGCACTCAGAAATGTGAGAAAAATATTTATGACCCAAGAAAATGTACCAACTCTTTCAGTGTGCAAGACCACAAAAATCAAGGTCTGACAACGGTTCAAAGAGGATATTTATTTTGCACATTTTACTCAATCAAAACATAAAGGAATTAATTGAGTCTCAGTTGTGCTACAAATCACAAAAATAAGATTGTACAATATTAATCTCGTTATTTAACCAGTTAAAATATTTCCGATACTGGCATTAATTGCGATGACTCACAAGACCAAAACCAGCAGATTAGAAAAAAGGAATGTATCCCAAATATTCATATTTTGCAGCACTCAGAAATGTGAGAAAAATATTTATGACCCAAGAAAATGTACCAACTCTTTCAGTGTGCAAGACCACAAAAATCAAGGTCTGACAACGGTTCAAAGAGGATATTTATTTTGCACATTTTGCTCAATCAAAACATAAAGGAATTAATTGAGTCTCAGTTGTGCTACAAATCACAAAAATAAGATTGTACAATATTAATCTCGTTATTTAACCAGTTAAAATATTTCTGATACTGGCATTAATTGCGATAACTCACAAGACCAAAACCAGCAGATTTAAAAAAATGAATATATCCCTAAATATTCATATTTCGCAGCACTCAGAAATGTGAGAAAAATATTTATGACCCAAGAAAATGTACCAACTTTTTCAGTGTGCAAGACCACAAAAATCAAGGTCTGACAACGGTTCAAAGAGGATATTTATTTTGCACATTTTGCTCAATCAAAACATAAAGGAATTAATTGAGTCTCAGTTGTGCTACAAATCACAAAAATAAGATTGTACAATATTAATCTCGTTATTTAACCAGTTAAAATATTTCTGATACTGGCATTAATTGCGATGACTCACAAGACCAAAACCAGCAGATTTAGAAAAAATGAATGTATCCCTAAATATTCATATTTCGCAGCACTCAGAAATGTGAGAAAAATATTTATGACCAAGAAAATGTACCAACTCTTTCAGTGTGCAAGACCACAAAAATCAAGGTCTGACAACGGTTCAAAGAGGATATTTATTTTGCACATTTAT